>JAVANC010000014.1:28647685-28688233 GCA_033319125.1 Parnassius glacialis
TATTATTTCGGTTGGGGTAAAATCTAACTCTGGGGAAAATACTCGTCTGTATATATTATTCAAGCCTATCTTGACAGTAGATAATAATATTATTTTAAAAGCGGCTTCTAAATACCTGTTTTGATTAAGTTATTCATTCATTCATTACAGCTCGAGATTGTCAGATTTTCTCATAGGGGGCATATTTCCAATAGTTGTCACTCATTTTATCTCAAACTATCCGAGTTTGGATCAATGTTTTCATATCATGTAAACACACAGTGCCCTCTTTATTGATTTTATGTAAGTACGGGCCAGTCGGGACCAAATCCAGTCTGAACGAGAGTAATAACTCTCGTTCGGACTGGATTTGGTCGTTGAGATTCTTGATTGCGAATCTTATACGACAGGCAGTGTCCGAATGGGGCGATGCCAATCTTGTTAGATTCAACGCCTCCAAAACACAAGCGTGTCTTTTCACCGCTTAAAGGAGCCCGCTCACCTTGGCTCTTACTTTCCGAAATGTATCCTTGGAGTACACTGACCGCCTTCAGTTGTTAGGGGTTGACGTTTCTCCGAGCCTCAACTATGGACAGTTCATTGAGTCCAGAGCTAAAGCCCCCGCAAGGAAACTTGGTTTCCTTGCAAGAGTGAGGCGGTACTTCACGTCGCGGCAGCTTCCTATCTTATATAAAGTGCAAATCCGGTCGTGGATGGAGTACAGATATCTCATATGGGCTGGCGCTGCAAAATGCACCTCGCAGCGTTGGACTCAGTGGAGACACGTGCTAAGAGGCTCATTGGTGATCTTGATTTGGTTGAAACCAATCTTGTCAGCCTCGAGCACAGGTGCAGAGTAGCCAGTCTCTCGGTATTCTATACGATGCATTTCGGTAAGTGTGCGCAGGAAATATTCGCTTTAATTCCTCCCTCTCCTTTCCACTATCGGACGACCAGGCGGTCGGGAGGTCTTCACGCCTTTGTTGTCGATATTTCACGCATTAGATCAAACTATTTGCTTTGACTTTTCTAATGCGTACAGCAAAGGATTGGAATAATTTTCCGGCATCTATCTTTACGTCCGAATACAATCTGAGCATATTCAGAGCTTTTGTTACGCTAAGACAGTGAGAAAGAATAAAGAAGAGATTTACCATCTAGAGCTGCATGATCACTTACCACCAGTTGGAATTGTCGTCAAGTACTAGCTTATAATAAGTAAAATAAGAAAAGTAATAGATAATTGCCGTGTAGTGGTGATTTAAAAGAATCCACTTTGTATATGAGGGGGCAAACAAGCATGAGGCGACTCTCTGATGGTGACTCCTGCCACCCATGAACAACTGCAACACTAGGGGATTTACAGGTACGTTGCCGGCCTTTATGAAGTGAGTAGATTCTTTACTTAAATTTCCTAAATCGTATCGGTGTGGAAAAATCACCGGTGGTAGTCGACTTTACAAGGAATTTGTGCAAGGAAGAAAACTTCTGGTAAGTCGCACAATGGTGGATCGCCAATCATTCAAAAAGTATGGATGGGACTCGATAGCGTGTATGGTAAAATTTTGTGGCTGTGATTAGGATGAACAATTACTTTGAGGATTTTCTATGATGATTGCAATAGGGTATGCAAAGGGATGCCACATCTCTTCGCAGTGCCAGGTAGTCAAGCCTATCAGAAAAAAAATCAGTCGTTGATGATTTAAGCGTAGAGCGGTAATGGATGCGATCAAGTGGAAAGAACTGGTCCTTACTCCTGTTATTGCCTTGCAAAGTTGCAAGCGGTCTGCCGTCTTGAAATACTGCCTCAGTCTAAAAGAACTTCAACAGTTTTGAGAGACCAATTTGGTCTCTTATCCCAAGTGAAACTAACTAATATTCGGTACGTTGACGAAGATAACAACAAGGGCAGTACCTTGAAATAGAGGAGATACGACACAGGGGTCATTTTTAACGTGCACGCCTGTAGGGATTGACTTTGTCAAACAAATCAATTCATTGGTCCTCGCGGGAATCGAAGACTTCGTTCCTGTGCTTTGAAATCTTACGGCTAGCTAAACGGCTCTCGTATTAGCTTAAATAATATAATTGGTAAAACCAATTGGGCATACCTTAAGCGCATAAAAAAAATACGTATAACATGATTATACGGAATTTTTAAAGTAGTTTAAATACATTTCGACAATACTATCGGCTTCAACACCCTCGAAACCCATGAAAATGATACCCATCATGAAAAAATTGAAAACCATTGCAGCTGCCACCTTGGATTTACATTTCGACAGCACTATCGGCTTCAACACCCGCGAAAACCTGAGAATGACACCCATGATGAATAAATTGATATCTATTGCAGCCGCCATCTTGGATTTACATTTCGACAACCCTATCGGCTTCTACTCTCTCGAAAACCATGAAATGACACCCATGATGAAAAAATTTATACCTATTGCAGCCGCCATCTTGGATTTACATTTCGACAGCACTATCCCCTTCAACACTCTCGATAACCATGAAAATGACACCCAAGATAAAAAAATTGATATCTATTGCAGCCGCCATCTTGGATTTACATTTCGACAGCACTATCGGCTTCAACACCCTCGAAAACCATGAAAGTGACATCCATGATGAAAAAATTGATATCTATTGCAGCCGCCATCTTGAATTTACATTTCGACAGCACTATCGGCTTCAACACCCTCGAAACCCATGAAAATGACACCCATGATAAAAAATTGGTACCTGCTTCAGCCGCCATCTTGGATTTACATTTCGACAGCACTATCGGCTTCAACACCCTCGAAACCCATGAAAATGATACCCATGATAAAAAAAATTGATACCCATTGCAGCCGCCACTTGGATTTACATTTCGACAGCACTATCGGCTTCAACACCCTTGAAAACCATGAGAATGACACCCATGATGAAAAAAAGATATCTATTGCAGCCGTTATCTTGGATTTACATTTCGACAACCCTATCGGCTTCAACTCTCTCGAAAACCATGAAAATGACACCCACGATGAAAAACATTATACCTATTGCAGCCGCCATCTTGGATTTACATTTCGACAGCACTATCCCCTTCAACACCTTCGATAACCATGAAATGACACCCAATATAAAAAAAATTGATATCTATTGCAGCCACCATCTTGGATTTACATTTCGACAGCACTATCGGCTTCAACACCCTCAAAAACCATGAAAATGACACCCATGATAAAAATTTGGTACCTGCTTCAGCCGCCATCTTGGATTTACATTTCGACAGCACTATCGGCTTCAACACCCTCGAAACCCATGAAAATGACACCCATGATAAAAAATTGATACCCATTGCATCCGCCACCTTGGATTTACATTTCGACAGCACTATCGGCTTCAACACCCGTGAAAACCATGAGAATGACACCCATGATAAAAAAAGATATCTATTGCAGCCGCCATCTTGGATTTACATTTCGACACCACTATCGGCTTCAACACCATCGAAAACCATGAAAATGACACCAGTGATGAAGCAATTGGTACCTAATTCAACCGCCATCTTGGATTTACATTTCGACAGCACTATCGGCTTCAACACCCTTGAAAACCATGAGAATGACACCCAAGATGAAAAAATTGATATCTATTGCAGCCGCTATCTTGGATTTACATTTCGACAGCACTATCGGCTTCAACACCCCCGAAAACTTTGAAAATGACACCCATGATAAAAAAATTGGTACCTAATTCAGCCGCCATCTTGTATTTACATTTCGACAGCACTATCGGCTTCAACATCCTCGAAAACCATGAAAATGACACCCATGATGAAAAAATTTATACCTATTGCGGCCGCCATCTTGAATTTATATTTCGACAACCCTATCGGTTTCAACACTCGAAAACCATAAAATGTCACCCATGACAAAAAAATTGATACTACTTACTTTTAGTACGTACTACTATTATTTATTCTGTGCTTTTAAAATATTGCAATAAAAAAATCTCTTATTATTATTATAATCAGGTATTTAGGAATTTGGATATTCGAATATTGTGTATTTGTACAGCGATCTTTTGGAGCCGCTGCAAACATTCGAAACGATGTCCACTCACGACGGCGACTGACCAGTATATAAAAAATACTCTGTGTGTATATAACTGAGTGAGTGAGTAAACTACTCTGTGGCTTAAGGGGCTACTCCATGCGAACGACCTTGAGCGTTTGTGTGCCGGCCGCGCCAACTCCCTACAATATAGGATCGCGTAAAAAATAATATGTAAGACGCCACCTACCATAGTTTTCTATAACTCAATGCCACCTACTGTACGGACGTAGTATTTTTCAACATCAATAAACTATTTTATGGAAATACACACAGCGTACAACGATAAATGTATTTTAATTTTTTTATTCGGTATATTAGTTGCATTATATTAGAATTATGTATTCTCATATATTATCTAATTATGAAATTTTATAATTAATTATATATTAAAAATGAAGCATTGTAAATTGTGAGTTTAAAAGATACCTACTCACTATAGGTAAATAGATAGATAGCTCGCCTTTTGTACAAATATTTGGTGCAATAAAGAATAAACAAATAAATAGGATGTTTCGCAGAGGGAGAGTAATATAGAATGAGAGTCGTGGAGGCAGTTTACAAACATAAATTGCACAAGGACAAACATCCAGACCCGGAACGATTATTTGTAGGCCTTACAAATATTTGTTCCGTGCGGGATTCGAACCCGCGGCCCCCAGCGTAACAACTGATTGCTAAGCCACTGCGCCACGGAGCCGTCGCCGGGTAATAGGTAAAGTGACCATACGTCCCGTTTTGAACGGGACTGTCCCTTTTCTCGGTCACCTGTCCCATTGTCCCCAAATAAAGCTCCGGAACACAAAATTGTCCCGTAACTCGTTGGATGGAAGTATTCAAAGCCAACAATCTTCAACATAATTTTTTTAATCGAATATATTTTATGTCTACCTGTTGAAGGAGGGTATAATTGGTTGTCGTTAAAATCACTATTATCTTACATGCTGATAATTTATTACAGATGACACACTTATTTGTACCAATTTTAATTATACAATTCACAAAATGTTTACACAAATATTTTTTTACAGCTTAATTACACAATTCACACAATTATTTGTACATAGATTATTTAGTTCATTCACAATATAATCACATCACGTTTATTGTTAAGTAATTGATTATGTTTTACTTCACTAGAACACTCAAAATGTTTACGCGACACAACTTTAACGCGACCGGCGCTAGAGAGTGACTGCCCGCAGCACGCAGTGCACGCCTATTTTATACTGTCGTGTGGCGGGAGATCGAGCGCATCACGTGATCTGACGTCATCGCGTCAGCTCTCGTCGCGGTTGACCTCTTGCGCCGATATACCTGGTACAAATGCTCCGATAGAAAGAATATTTTTTTATTTTGAATAAATTGTGGACGTCTGAAAGAAACACTTACGGTTCCAGTTCTAAAGCCGATGTTGAAAGATAACAATAAAAAAAATTGAGCAGAATTTTATTCTTATTTAAAATCATCACCAACTTTATTAAAGCAAATTTAATCCACTGACAAATGTAATTCATAATTTTAAAAAATGTTGCATTTAATAATTACCTATTTTTAAATGCAACATTATTTTTTAATTTATTGTATAAAGTTATAGTTTTTAGAGTATAAATAAACCTATGTCCTGTTTTGAGTTAAAAAATAAATGGTCAGCTTAGTCTTTTTAGTTAAATTTAGTTTTAATTTTTTTTTAGTTTATAGTAAAAAGTAGGTATATTAGTACCTACTTAGATATTTTTTACCGAATTATAAGTATAGAACACCTTATGTACTCAATTATTTTTTGAAAAAGAAGAAAAATCAAGCAATAAATAATATACTATATTTTAGAAAAATAACTATAACTTAGTAATACTAATTATAACTTAGAACATAAATGAAAAATTCATAACTGACTTTTTGGCCCGACCCAGGATTCGAACCCGGGACCTCATGATCAGCAGTCGCACTACTACAACCACTAGACCAACGAGGCAGTACTATACCTGATAAGATATTGTAGTTGGTTATTACGATTATTTTTAACTGTATACTGTACTGATAATATTGAATTAGCCTTTTATAGTATAATTATAATATTTGTCGAAATGTTAATTATGGATTTGAACCTTACATGCTAATGGTGCTTCATTTTTTTATTTGCATTTACTTCAAAGAAAATACACGCAAAAAACTTCATCGCGCAGTAAAAACACAACAAATATATGTATTACTAATACGAAAAATTATACCCAAAACAAACAAATAATACTACCTATAAAATAACCTAATAAGTAATAATATTATATATAATATAAGACGTGAGCGTGTGCGCAGGCCGATGCTCTGACGAACGACACAGGCTCCACGTTCGAGAGCTCAACGCTCAATGATCCAGCAAGCCCGTGCGCAGTGAATACGCCCAGATTTTAAAATAATTTCTTAATAAAATCAAATTTTGGTCTTTTGAAAAAAATTTTACAATAGAAATGTTCATCAATAAATTGCCTATCCATTGGTGTAAATCGCAAAATAAAATAATACTTACTTTACGAGGAGATGCATGTCATCAATAATAATTTCTTATTTATGTGGTTTCGCTGTAAGGAGATTATATTAATATTTATTCCTTTAAAAAAAATTGGATACAGCTCTTATGAAATCAAGATTATGTAGAAATATAATGTGTTTTTTATTTGTTGATATATCTTTTAAATAAAAAGTAGATAGCTCCTAAAAACCGCACAAATAACGACTAGCGCGACATTTTGCTCAACCCGCGCCTTAAGCTCCCTTTACAGAATTAATTTACATACAGGGCTACCTAATCAACGAAAGTTTCGCCATTTTGGAGCCGAAAAACATTAATTACAGCTAAATAAAACAAAATTATATTGCCATTTACATTCAGTGGCTTCCCACATGATAGATGAAGAGATTAAAAAATAGATTGAGTAAAACAATTGATATTTTCAAAAGTTAGAGTGTTTACAAGCCTTCCGGACTTGATAAATCCACACCATAAGCCACTAAAACCCCTTTATTTATTTAAAATTAGCAATTAATCGATTAAAAAAAATATTAATAAGTTCAACAATCATTTATCTTTCTAACAATGTGCTTTTTATATCATTTATATGTATAGTATGATTGCTAGATACGATTTTATTCGATAAAAAGTTGGAATCTTAATTTTTAGGCGATAGTAGAACATACCTTGCGCTTTCTTAAGCGCTTAAGGTATGCAATAAAACTCATAGAAACTAAAAAGAAGCTTTTACACGATTCTGGACCCCCTCTACCTAGTAATTAGTCATTCAAACTATTCTATCATTTAGAGAGGAAAATCTTACAGTGCACTTAATTTTCAATTACTTACATCGGACTTGACACAAAAAGTAGTTGGTGAAATATTGCTATGTTGATAGATACCCAACATATTCAACGTTCGATATTCTGTGAGAGTTTGGTCCTTACCCGGTTGAGCCAACCCATTCGTGTTACAACCATAATACAACTTGAGTATCTCTACCATGTGTATAAAGCATCTTGACATAGCATACTGCAGCACTGTGTTGTGGTCGGATGTGGTCCATTGTAATCAGCTTTGCCCAAGTAATAAAATCATTCCTCTACTAAAAACTTCTCTTGTAATTACACTTTTTCAAACGTTGTAACCGTGTGACATAATTTCAAACATTAACTGTCGTGCCTATCACCAGGAGGGTGCCTATCTCTGTAGACTATGTACTTTTACTTGGCACAATCCTGACACCTCTTTTTCTTCCCTCACATTAATAATATGTCTGCCCTAATACGCTCGTCTGTTAAAATGAGGTACTCTTAATTTTGCTCATCTTCAAAATATAGTTTATTATGTATACAAATGTTTTAAACATTTGTTCGATAAGCTTCCGTCTGAGGCGTCCTTCACTGACTCTGCCACTCACATCTACAATATTAAATTGCTTTATTACTCTTTCCTCATCATTCTTCCAATATGGCCAAGCCACCGAAACTTGATTTTTTCATATAGGATATGGTGACAAACGAGCACACAGTCCACCTGATGGTAAGTGGTTGCTGTGGTCCATAGACATCTACATCTATCCACGTTTGTGAATAAAAATGCAGATGCGTTGTCACCCGTGAGGACTAAGATGGAATGCCTCTTTTCTCCACTTTTCTCGAGTCTCCAGTTCTCTACTAACTATACGAAACACAACATAGTTAAGCTGCATCCTGGTGACAATATCTTCTTACAAAATAGTCTTGTTTAATGAAATAATTTCTCACCCTATCATTCAGACTCAACTCTAACATTGTTCCTAATCACCGCATTTCGAAGAAAATATGTAATGAATGAAATGTTAGTAATGCGGAATCATGATAACACCTTGAGCCACACTGTGTATAGAAAAAAGACCCATACAGGTAGATATTTAAACGGTGATTCTCACCACCATCCTTCACAGTTAGCTACCGTGGGTAAATCTTTGTTTCAGAGAGCACGAGAGATCTGTGACAGTAAACACATGGCCGCCGAGCTGCAACACGTCAAGAAAGTTTTGCACGACAATAAGCTTCGGGTCCCGCGCCTACGTCACAGTGAACGAGTGAAGCCGGCCACAGTCGAGCGAGTGCCTGCTGTACTGCCATATGTCAGAGGTGTCACTGACAAGATTGGCTACATCTTGAAGCGTGCTTCCATTAAAACATACTTCAAGCCGCTGAAGAAGATTAGTCAGTTTTACCATCAGTCAAGTGTAATATTCCTCTGCAAGATGCAGGAGTGTACAAGCTTGATTGTGAATGTGGTCTCTCTTATATAGGACAAACTTAAAGATTCATAAAAACCAGCGTCAAAGAACACATAGCTTATGTGAAGAATCGACGTTCCGGGAAGTCTGCAGTCTGTGGACACGTACAGGATCGCCCCCGTCACTACATTAGATTTGATAGACCACAAATCCTCACTAAAGAACACCGATTCCTCCCCAGGATGATTCGCGAGGCTATTGAAATTAAAAAAAACATCCTAATTTCAATAGAGAAGATGGCTGGGTGCTACCATCTGCTTGGGATCCCATAATTAATAAAATTAAATCCCAACCCAAGCATGTATGCTGCTTACTGCATGACTTCATGATACTGTAATTTCATACTGCGTAGATCGGAACAAAAATTAATAATTTTTAATCTGGAGGTAGCCGTGGTTAACTATGACATTGGGACGTCATACACCTCAGTCCCCCCCGTGACCATGGGTGCTGAAAAGTGCACTAAACGTCGGGAATATAAAATAAGTTAATATAGGCGACAAAATCCGTAAAATTAGTTTTATTTAAATGTGTAATGAAGTTTAATGCACTCCACTGTTTTCTAAATAGTCCTTTCATCTCAAAAAGAAGTCATAATAATTAATAATCATTTAGTGAAAAGCAAAAACAGGTTGACACAAAAATCTCATGGCTTTCAATAGATGTAAAACGCTTTGTTTTAAAGTTATTCCATTAAAAAAAATCCAGACTGGTGACACCAATAGGCAGCGTCTAAGGTGTGATGCATTTAGTAATTTGATCGTTTCTTCAATTGGAGAGGGACACGCCCAGCTGTGGATTTTTACGGCCTGCCTCCCCTCTTACAATACCCGCGAAATTAATGCTAACAATAATCTATTGTTGAAAATATACAGGTTAAATAATAACACATAATTGCACTATGATCTACAAACTAATAAAAATACTACTTAACCTCTATATCTGTATGAATCTTCTATGAAAGGAATAATTATCCAAGCGACATTTTTGGCCAAATTGAGTTATATACATTGTTGGGATCGCCTGAATTTTCTGCGTCATTTGGTCTTACTCACGTCCTTCTACGATGACTTTTGATGTCGCTTCGACATTTTGGAGTTCGCAAGATTTCACCTTTTCTTCCTTACTAACCGACAAAATTTTCGACCATTTTTGAAAATTTGGTGGTTGTCGTAATTGTCACATGCTAAATTTGCCTTTGTTCAACTTTGACATTTCTGTTCGTAGGGTAATTACTCCACTTAGTAATTTTTTCAGTATCTGGAAATATAGCGTTAGGCGTATAATATATTTTTTCCTCAGAAAGAATTTGTTGTTTTATCGCTTAAGTAATTTTGGCTTATTTGTTTCTTTCCCTACATGGCGTTTAGTTTAAATTGCCAGTTTTTTTAGTAGATTTATAATACGAGGGTGGATTGAAAAGTACTCGGCCTAACACAGATCCATTCAATTCTAAAAATCAAATCTACCCACATTATTTAGTTCAGTTCAGACTAGTTCATTGTGTGAAGTTCGAAACGTGTGCGATAATTAGTTGTGATTTTATAAATTTATTAACAAAGTAATCGGACATAATTTCCGCGAATGGAGCAAATCGAGCAGCGTGCCGTCATTAGGTACCTCCATAAGAAGGGGCTATCATCAAAAGCCATCCATGATGACATGGTCAGTACATTAGGCGATTGTGCTCTGTCATATTCATCCGTCAAAAAATGGATAGCAGAATTTAAGCGTGGTAGAGAGAGTGTGAAAGATGAACCCCGCTCTGGAAGGCCTTCGACGTCAACTACTGACGAAAATATTAAAAAAGTACTTGATTTAATAATGGGAGACCGCAGATTAAAAATTAGAGAGATAGCCGAGATTATAGGCATCTCATATGAACGAACTCATAACATCATTGTCAACGAGTTGGGTTTCCACAAGGTGTCTGCGAGGTGGGTTCCGCGACTGCTTTCAGTTGAACAAAAAAGGACGCGATTGACTATTTCACGCGACTGTTTGGAGTTATTTGAAGCCGATGCAGATGATTTTTTGAATCGTTTTGTTACTACAGACGAAACATGGGTTCATTACTGTACACCGGAAACAAAACAACAATCAAAACAGTGGAGAAGACCTGGTTCACCACCCCCTAAAAAGGCTAAGTCGATTTTGTCGGCAAATAAGGTGATGGCTTCAGTATTCTGGGACTCGAAAGGTGTGATTATGATTGATTATCTTGATAGGGGTCAGACTATAAACTCTGATTACTATTGCACCTTACTACGTCGTTTACGAGAGGAAATAAAAGAAAAACGTCGAGGAATGCTCAGAAGAAAAGTCCTGTTTCATCAAGATAACGCCCGTGTTCACACGTCAGTACAGTCAATGGCTGAAATTCACAACTGTGGCTTTGAACTGTTACCGCATCCGCCGTATTCACCTGAATTGGCACCATCAGACTTCTTTCTGTTCCCTAACCTAAAAAAGCACTTGGGAGGTCAAAGATTTTCGACAAACGACGAGGTCAAAGCAGCTGTAGACGCATATTTTGACTCTAAGGAAGAATCATTTTTTTTCAACGGTCTAAATGCTTGGAAGGGGAGGTGGCAAAAGTGTATTGAACTTGATGGTGATTATGTAGAAAAATAAAAATATAACTAATTTAGTATGTGTTTATTTTCTTGGTTAGGCCGAGTACTTTTCAATCCACCCTCGTACCTAAGGTATTATAAAATACTTAAGGTACTTAAGGTATATAGGTATATAAGGTATATAAGGTACATAAGGTACTTAAGGTATTATAATTACAATACTTAAAAATTACTTTGTTAAAATTAAATAAACTAAAGACAGTTTAAATGCATTTTATTTACATTTTTTAATAAAATATTAATCCATTTTTTTTAAAAATGTCGTTTATGTCAAAATTACGGAAAAAATAAATATTAAATTAATATTTAGAATGTTTTGTCTCAACTTCCACATGTTTTTTATTTTGGTAACGCAACTTTTACTCTGATGTAAATTCGAAAAAAAGATATGTATTACATTTTTTTTAATCAAAGCTTGTCGCTTAGTCAATTTTTCCCGTCACTACATTTAGGGAAAACTTTACTAAGCGACACTAAATTTAAAACTAAGCATTTTTTTTAATAGTTACGTATACTATAATGTAGATAAAAAAATAAACAAATAAATTTCTAAGAACTAGGCTTTTTGCACCAATACAAGAATTTACACGGTTTTTTTTCTGAAAATTCAAACTTTAAACAGCTCTACTGTAAGTTAGTCTGATGTCGCTTGGATTATTTTTCCTTTCCAGCGTCGATATCAAAGCACTTTGAGCCGTTAGTTTCCGGAAAACGTTTGAGACGGAAGTCATTAAACAAGTTCAGGATTCCAAATACTCGATCATTCCCTCGACATCGCAGCGTCGTAGAGATTGGTTTCTTTGCTGAATAATTTTACAGTTAAATATTATAATGTTCTGAAAAGGGCTGTAATGATGATGACGAATGAAAACCTTCTGTTACGTGTTGGCTTTAACCAATTAGTTATATAATGATTGTATTATGAATACTTGGTACTTAGGATATTTATATTTAATTTAAAAAATATTATTTCGTCATTATAAATACATTCCATCACAAGTCCACTGCTGAACACAGGCCTCACTGAAAAATGTCGATACTCAATACTGAGACACCTGAATCCATCAACTTTCTGCTTCGCTTACTAGGTCGTCACTTGTCAATATCTAGTGGGCAGTCAACCTACTCTTTGCTCTCCATGGCTGCTATGGAGGCTGCCAGTCAAGAATTTTTCTTCCCTATAGGTTGCTTCTTTGAGCTATATAGCTCACCATTGCCGCTTCAGCTTACTTACCCGTTGGGTTATTTCGGTTACTCTGGGAATTTCAGTTCGTGATATATATCGTAATAAGGATATCCGCTGTAGAACCAGCGTAACCACCGACCAATAGATTGCCTCATGAATGAACTCTTTGTAGTCGAGTGAATTGTATGAATAACTTGTGATACAAGCAGATTTGCTTACAACTTATTGTAACTGACTTATTGTAATACTTAATTTACAATAAATATTTTGAATTTATAAGATCATGATATTATATATTGTTGGGAATGTGGGTAAAAAAATTAAAGGAAATACGAACAAATGAAGGCAGAATGGTAATCTCCCACTGGTCTTAGCAGTATATATTATCGCACAGGCGACTAAGAGGCATCCGTCTGTAATTCTAAAAGTCCCACTGTCGGTACTATGCCCATTAGGGTATGGTAGCGACCACTTGGGGTTGAATATTGGGCGGCTGTTTGACCATGTGCAATTTATTTATGCCTCGATGCCACAAGTGCGTAGTTCGACAATAAAGACGCACCGAAATTAGGAATAACACCAGCATATCGTTCACAGTAACGTCACTTCCCATTGCACACATTGCTTGCAATACCCAAAAGAATTGAGGATGCACCGGCAAATTGCCTCCACAATCGGACCTCCTGTCTGAGCAGAGGGTGATGTGGTACCGTAGTCTCATCACAAGCGAAAATGGACCGAAACCTAAAACACGTTATTTAAGCTTCCGAAGCACCCTTTAATATAAGATAGTTAGGATTGGATGGTATGCTTCACGCCGGACGATCAAAGCGTTGTTGCTGATTCTGTCGCTGATGTACTACTTATTGGTATGAAATTTTTATTCCAATAATTAAATATATCGGCTGTACATAGCCAAAATATCAAATTCTTTTTTTAATATTGCAGATATTTTATTAGATATTTCGGCAGCCGAACTTCTAAAATTAAGCATCCCACACAATGTCCCGAGGGTTTCATCATCATCATTACAGCCCTTCACAAGTCCACTGCTGAACATAGGCCTCCCCCAAGGAATGCCACAAAGCAAGGGTTTAAGGTCATGCTATTATTCTGAAGTTCGGAGAATTAATGTATTTTCAAACTATTATTTCTGTTTTTGTTTCTTTATATGATGTTACCAGCTTTTGATATTTAATTGATTTTTTACGTTACTAAATTTGTTATAACAAATAAACTATTATGTTAAAATGTTTAAATACTGATTTCTTATATTTACGCGAACACTACACATTGAATAAAACTTGCTGAAAAGCACTCGAAACGTCGGGAATAAAAATAATAAAATAAACGCGATAAAATCCGAAAAAAACAGTTTTATTCAATGTTTAAATACTTATAAAATCAACAATCTTTATTTTATTGTAGGGATTTAAGGCTTTAATAAACATAAAAATAAAAAAAACGTATCGGTCCGGAAAATTCGCTAGTGGCAATTGATTCCACAAGGAAGTTGTGCGAGAAAGAAAACTTCTTCTAAATCGCACAGTGGTGGACCGGCAATCATCCAGATGGTATGGATGGTAACGCGAATTTTGTCGCGATGTGCGATGGTGAAATTGAGCGGCTGGAATTAGTCCTTACAATTCCTCAGAGCATTCCCCGTGATAGATGCGATAAAATATGCAAAGAGATGCAACATCTCTACGCAGTGCCAGTGTATCGAGCCGATCAGAAAGAATTCGGTCGTCGACGATTCGAACCGCTCTGCGCAAGATGCGGTCAAGTGAAAGGAGCTGGTACTGGGGTGTACCAGCCCAGAGATGAGAACAGTATTCTATGTGAGGCCGAACTTGAACTTTGTAAAGTTGCAAGCAATGTGCTGGCATGAAATACTGTCTCGCTCTGCTGAGCACGCCAAACTTTTTAGAGGCCAATTTGGCCTTCCCTTCCAAGTGACCACGAAACTGCATACTATTCGATATGTCGACGCCAAGGATTCCGAAACTAGCTGAGGTAGCAAAGGGAGTGCTTGAAACTGAAGAGATACGACAAAGGGGTTCATTTTAGCGGTAAACGCACAAACTAGTGTCTTCTGGGGATTGAACTGGACTAGATTTAGTCGCTCCTAATCCGAGACTTTGTTAAGAAAAGACTCGACTTCAGACACAAGTTTGTCCCGGTACGCGGTGACGTTTTCTCAAGAAATATTGGCACGGCCGGTATATAAAGCATCACCAGTGCTGGCGTCCGCATGGCAATGAATGCTACCAGTTAGTAACTTATCGTTGATATGCAGGAGAAACAACGTTGGTGATAGTACGCAGCCTTGTAATACCAGTTACTAGACTCCACAGAATCAGTATTTCATTTATGGGGCAATGTATACGCTTTTACAACAAAATCCCAGAACATATTCAAAGTTTATCAATAAACAAGTTTAAAAGTTTTATTAAAGAAAAACTGTACAAAAAGGGTTATTATAATATCAAGGAATACATGAATGAAAATAACCCCTGGGAATAAGGTGATCGCCACCATGCTGGTTCTATTAAAAATCATTTAAAAATTGTATAAATGAAATTATTGTTAAGTGAAATATGTTTGAAAAAAAAGTCCCGCTGGGTTTCTTGCTGGTTCTTCCCAGGACAGAGGTATTTTCCGAACCAGTGGTAATATAAAAAATGACTTTCAATAAGAATTATGTAATAATCAATATTGAATAAAAAATTATTTTATTCTATTCTATTCTATTCTTGTAGAACACCAGCGTTGATAGGCTTGAAATCAGAGCATGCACCGTCTACTACGACCTTGATGCTCCGATCAGCAAGAAAACTGGTGATCCATTGGCACAATTTCTCGGGAAGCCCATAGGAAGAAAGCTTCGTAAGAAGCGCTTTGTGCCAGATCCGATCGAAGGCCTTCGCTATGTCTAAGCTAAGGGCCAATGCCTCCCCCTTGGACTCTAATGCCTCCGCCCATCTATGAGTTAGATAGACTAGAAGATCACCAGCTGATCGACCCCGACGAAAACCGTACTGGCGGTAACTAATCAGCTGGTGATCCTCAAGGTACGTCATGAGTTGGCAGTTTATAATAGGTACCATTATTTTGGAGAACAAGGATGTGATGGCAATATGCACAAGCCTATCGCCATCACATCCTTGTTCTCTACACTACAGAGTTCACTTGTTTACTACTGAGTTTGACGGGTCTGAGCGGTCGCCTTTTTTAGGGATCGGGTGTACTAAAAGAAGTGTACTGTCTTCCATGAATTCGGGACTACGCCTTGGGAGCATGAGTACCGTAAAAGACGCGTTATAACAGGTGCCAACTCCGGAGCACACGTCTTCAGCACAATGGGCTCCATCGGGCCCACTCGACTTGATGACGTCCAGGGAGAAGAGTTTTTTGCGAACCGAGCGCTGGGTAAATTGCACATCCGGCATGGAGCACTCACATCGCGGGATGGTCTGTGGTGTGTTCCCCCCGTCATCTAGAGTCGAGTTGGACGCAAAAAGAGAGCTTAACAGATCGGCTTTCTCCTTTGCGGCATGGGCCAGTGGGTTATCCTCTCTGTGCAGAGATGGAAGAGATGGCTGACAGAAGTTCCCTTGGACAGCCTTGGCGAGAGACCAGAATGCACGGGTTCCCAAAGGAAGGCGAACTAGTTTCTTGCCAATTCTGCCGATGTGCTCAGACCTTGCCTTGGCAATAACGCTTTTGAAGGACCTGGAGGCGGAATTATACTTCTTTTTAAGTGCGCTGGTGTTTACATCTCGAGACGTTGTCAGCGTCAGCCCAGGCCCGGTAGCACTCCTGCTTATAGCGTGATGCTATTTTACAGGAGCGACCAAACCATGGCTGGGATCTACCTCCGATGGGCACCACAGAGGATGGAATAAAAAGTTTCATACCTTGAAGTACCACATCAGCAACAGAATCGGCAACAACGCTGGGATCTTCCGGCGCAGCAGAAGGTCCAACAGGGAAGGTACATGGTCTTCCACATCTGGGATCCGCGTAGGCAAAGAAGCCAGTTGTGTTAGACCATATGCCAAAGCAAAGTCATAGACAGATCTACCCGCATGATCACCGAGTATCACGATCTCTGCGGATAGGACCTGTTGTAGCACCGAGTCTGCAGCCATTTGGACGTGGTCAATGAGTCGGTCTGTCTCGGCATTACCGCTATGGGACCTATAAAGGCACCCGTAGACGCGGGGATGGTCGTCGCTGTCTACGCGCAGCCATAGGATGGACAGGTCCGTACCTTCAAGACTGCCGAGGCGTCAAAAACAGATGTCCTCTCTGACGTATACGCAAACTCCAGCCCGGGGCGCAAAGGAGTGTTCCAATTTGTACCCGGGTAGGAGAGATATGAAGTATCAGCCGGAGAGGACACCTGAGTCTCGGTTAAAAAGAGCAAGGCCTGCTTCGCCGTGTCTAGATGGTAATGGACAGCGTTAAGGTTGGAATGAAGTCCCCTGATGTTGCAAAAATTCACAGATAGCGTGACAGGGGTCGGCTTGGTTGTATTGCTCCGCGTGTCCTGAGCAGCATTAGTCGCGAGCGGAATTTGCCCCCCCCCCCCCCTGAATATGCCGGGCAGCCTGAGCACCCGCGCTCAGAAGTGAAGTAGTTTGGTCGTGGATGCTCAGCGAGGGATTCTCCAGGGGTGCTGGTACCCTCTTGGGGTAGTCTTTTATTTAATTCCACTACCACGTTGATGAGGGGGGGGGGATTGTGCCTCCGACCACCTGCACATACCAAGTGCAACGCAGAAGTAAACCTCTACTTCACGCTGGTATTCTGTGAGGTCCTGGTACCACCCCGGTTCGAGCTGGCCCATCCGTGTGACAGCAAAAGCTACCGCTTGGCTCTACCACTGTTAATATTATGTTAATATGTTAATTTTACTGTTAATATGTTAATTTTATGAACACAAAGCTCGGCCTTTTATCTGGTGAACGTGATACAGGGGATTATCTTTATACAACGAAATCGAAATACTACACCTTCCGCAGTATTTTTTTGTAAACGATATTTTTTTGTTTTCCTTTCGGGTGCTAGAATCACCAGGCTACTCTGTGCGTTTACTCTGGTAAATGCCACATACAGCTAACCGTGGGAGAAGCAGCTTTCTCTCAAGTTTACGTCCACTACCTTAAGAGTTTGACTTTGAGCTTTGTTTGTGGTTATGGCGAAGCAGACTTTGATAGGAAACTGCACTCTTTTGAAATCAAAGGGCTTATTTGATTGTGTTAGGGTATCCTAGGAATAAATACAGACTCTCCCCGACAGCAACTTGTCAGTATAGTTGCCTCGATTACATTACGATGCAATGTTTTCACTTGCAATCTGGTGCCATTGCATAATTTTGGTGGCAACATATTGGCGCGCCAACTCTAAATTTTAATATGTGAGTTGGCTTTAGTGTATTCAAGAAGCCGGATAATGAATGGGATCATTGGTTGAGTCGACGGATTTATATTTAAATTCGACTCCTTCAAATGGTATCAAAAGTATTTCATTTATGACTGAGGCTTGTTCGTTTGTTGGTGTTAGAATGGTACTAATACGGGACCGAGGATAGAACTTTTTAAAAACGATTTTATTTACACAACACTATAAAATTGATTAGAATTAACAATGATTTATTTAAACTTAGGATATAGAATAACTGGGACTTAGAATAATGATATAGAAAAGATTTAGTAAAATAAGGTAACGACTTAGTAACGATGTATGTAATATACAAAATTTGACCTGCTCAAAGTTCAAAAACTTTATTAAACTAAGTTTGTATAAAAAGGGTTATTATAGTATTAAATAATTTATAGATGATAATAACCCCTGGAAATGAGGTGATCGCTACCAAGCTATTTCTAATTTGTTGTGTTGTTAATTTATGTAACATACATGATTGTAAGCTGTTATTTAAAAAAAAAAGTCCCGCTGGGTTTCTTGCTGGTTCTTCCCAGGACAGAGGTTTTTTTTTCGAACCAGTGGTAATTATACAAAGGAGTGACTTTCAATAAGCATTATTTATAATCTATATTGAATAAAAAAGTTTCTGTTTCTGTTTCTGTTTATGAACGAGACTGATATTGGAACGAGACTGACTGTAGATTGATTCTTGACTGATTCTTGATTCTGACTTGATTACCCGGGCGTTTGTCGGGAGGTCGGTTATATAGGTTTTATGGTGCTGACGCAGCAGCGTGAAAGAGATGCGTTAACCGATCTCCTAACATTGATGGGGTATAACAGCCCTCCGCGGAAGACTCTTACACTACTTACTACTAAGAATATTATAGTTTATGCGATTTCCCTTAACCGAGGTGCTGGTATTGGTGAATCCTCGCGTTGTGAAATGGGGTGGTTTTCATCATCGTTACGAGTCGGAATTGGTACATCAGTATTTGAATTATTCTTAAATCTAGATATTATAAATTTGTAACATTTAAAGGCTATGAATATAACAATAATTATTAATATAACAGAGGTTATCATTATACGTTGGGTCCCGTATTTTAGTACCAAGTGTTTATTAATTATATTATCGAGTTTTGAAAGGTTTTCTAAATTTTGTTAATTATTTGTGAAATCATCTAGATCTATATTTTGTAGTAAAATAGGAGATATATATTTCTTAATACTATAGGATACATTAGGTTTACAACAGGGATCATTAATTATATATTAAAGTCTAAACTAGGCGTAGGAATATAAATGTTCAAACTGTCGTCAGACGACACGAGCCTTGTGCTCTTTGTGTAGCTGTGCACTCTGTGCATTGTGTAGGGACATTTAGGATACCCGTACCGAGTATAATTGTCTCTTTTAATCCTGAGATACCACAGTCGATGGTTATCTAATTTGGACGACATTGCACAAAAATCCACCGATTGTTCACTAGTGGTTTCCAAATATCCATTTCACTAAATAGTGTTTTAGTTTCACACTGAATGGGTAGAGCACTGAATGTTTTAGTAAGAAGTTCACTTTCACATGTAGGGTTACCACTTGTTAACGATATGGGACCTTACATAGGTAAAACTCAGAGCGTATAGACTTACAATTACTTATGTTATCTTAATTACAGTAGCTTAACTTATCATTAGATATTCCGATGTAGGGAGTTGAAGGTAGGATTAGACAGAAGATGTTCAGGCTGGTTATGTTATGAGGAAAAGTTAGAGCTATGCTATGGTATAAGTTAAATTGTTCAGTCATTGCGAGACGGATTTGTAGGATGAAAACAATTTTATTATTTAGGAAATAGCAGGAAATATCGAAAATACTTAAAATTACATGAATATTATTTATGCTTAATGCTATGAGTATCCCTGCGTCTCTAGGTAAGTGCCTATCGTTATCAATGAGTTCTTTGTATAGTTGCGTCGGGGACAAAACACTCGGATGTAGGATGTTTTGGCTACTTAGAACAATGGAGTTGGTTATTTCCTCCAATTGGAATGATAAGGCGAGTAGCGAAGCTTTGAGGCTACTATATAGTTAATGGACCTTTGATTCAATTAATAAGTCATTGGTGATATTATTTGCATTGCTTAATATTATATTTAATGCGTTATTTAATACTTCCACGTTGTATTTTATTTTGCTTATAGTTTTATTAAATGTATTAAATGAGGTAGTCGTTATTAAAATATTTTGTTTTAGGAGCTGGGCGAGTTCCTTTTCGTCCTTTTGAACTGAGGTTATGGCGGAGTCGTATTTTATGGCGTCTTCTTCGTCCATAGTGCCAAAGCTGTGTTTGAATACAGTGCCTACTGCGCTAAACCACGCGGAACGTTTATTACGTTTGGATATTAAATGGGAGATCGAATCGTATTCCCGTTTGATGTCATTGAAACAGGTTGTTAAAGAAGACAACGTGTTATCGCAATAAAGATTATTCGAGTGTTGACATAGAAGCTTTACAGTTTTTAGAATTTCGTTAAGATTACTTAAGTGTGGTTCATTATAAGAAATGTCATTTCCAGTTGCGCCTGGGACGAGACACTGAAAGTGATATAAATGAAATATGAATATAAAGTTATTTAAAAGAGTAACATTTTATTTATTAAAATTAATATGTATAGATTATAATAATCCTAGATGACTAATACTTAAATTTAAATTAAATTATTCCGGACATTTCAGCCGGTTTGAATTCGTCGAAGTGATGAGTTACGTGACGTCTATCAATTAATAGTGTGGCCGTATGGTTGTTTCGGACACGAATTATTTTAAAAGGTCCTTTCTAGACGGGTGAGAGTGCCTTTCCTTGTCTTAAATGGTTTTTTAGATAAACGTAATCGCCACATTTATATTGGGGAGGAGTTCTAGTGTGAGAGTCATAATAAGATTTGGAAGACTCCTTGGATTTTAGAATGTTTTCTACAGCTTTTTCTCGTGTGTATTTGAATTTGTGTTGTAACATTTTAACATAGTCGGAATAGGTTGTTCCGGAGTTCCTTTCATATATAGAATTTGGAATATAGGGTTTATGTCCAAAGACTAGCTCATAAAAAGTGAATTTTGTAGTGGTATGTGGAGTTGTATTGTATGTAAGTATAGCGGTATAGACGTAAGTGGGCCAATTATTTTGATTTGTGTTGGCGAATGATTTTAGATATTCTTTGAGAGTGGAATGGCTGCGTTCTAGTGCTCCTTGAGTTTGTGGATGATAGGGTGAAGAGCATAACTGCTTAATTTTTAGGAATTGGCATGTGGTTTTGAAGAGGTCGGACGTGAAATTTGTCCCTTGGTCTGTTAGGGTTGATTTGGGTATTCCAAATAAGGAGATGAAGTGGATGAGGCAATCGCTGGTTTCTTCGGCTGTTGTGCTACGTACAGGATATGATACAGAGTACTTTGTTAGGTCGTTTGTAAGGTGAGTATATAGCGGAGTTTAGCGGTGCCGGATTCGGGTAGAGGTCCTACGATATCTAGAGCTACGCGTTGAAAGGGAGCAGTGGATGTAGTAGTGATTTCCATAGGGGCTTTGTTTATTTTCCTGAGAGCTTTATTCTCTTGGCAGGCTTTGCATTTCTTGACATAGTCTTCTATGTCGCTTCTCATTCCTTTCCAATAATATTGGTCCTGAATCCTATTATACATCCGGGTTGAACCTGGATGTCCTGCTATTGGGATATCGTGGTTTTCCCGAAGGATTTTTGGTCTTTCACTTAGAGTAGGATATATTATTTGATTACGATAAATATGGATAGAGATTTTAGAGTTGTTGAATATATAAGTAAGTATATTATAGATTTTGGAGTGAGAAAGTCTGTCAAAAGGGTTCCGGAAGTCAGATATTGCGATATCTGTTACGTCATTTGTTTGAAAGATTTTGTTTTTTTTTTTTTCGTTGCAGTGTTTCATAAATTGCAGGATAGGGTGTTTTGTTGAAGTAATGGACTTTCGTGAATATGAAATATATTGTTTTATCTAGGTATTGTAACTTTTGGAATGAAAATAATTCTTGTTCAGCTTTTATAATTTCCTCTTTGTTTTCTAGATTTGATAGGATTTCGGAGATATAAGGATTTGATTCGTCTAAGTCAATGGATGTAGGAATTATAATTGTTTTAAAGGATGATTTTAACAGGTTTTCGTTGTGTTCTTTTAAGTTGGTGTCCGGTATGAATTCTTTATTTGAGATGGATTTTAAGAATTGGGAGTAGTTATTGTTTTGCGTCTCGTTTACTCTTTCATTTACTGGTTCAGGTGTGGGAACAGTTGGAGATGGTAAATTTGGTTGATTCGACGGGATAACGAGACGAGACGTTTCAGGTATCGGCGAGTGACGGAAGGGAGTTGGAAGTTGGTTTGGCGGTATTGGTCGATTTTCAGGTGGAGGTGTAGGCAGATTAAGTGAATCAGTGTTAATATTGAGATCGTCACCGTAAGCACCTAGGTCTCGGAGACCGAAATCGTCAAAGTCAAAGATTTGAGGATCTACTGAACTAGAAGGGTTAGGGTTGGTGTTATTAGTTGGTTCTAGGATAGCACTATTATTTAAGGGAATCTCGATATCTTCGAGGATTAAAGGTATTTCATTGCTATCGGGATTAGGTATAGAAGGGAGCTGCCTTTCTAATTCTTTGGGTGTAATGTGGCCAAATGAAGGAGGGGATTGATTTTCAACTTGGGACTCTGGATATTGAATGGGATTAACAGGAAATCTGGAGAGAGCGTCAGCGTTGGTGTTAATTTTACCCTTTTTATGGACGATGATATAGTCGAATTCCTCAAGTTTGAGTCGCCAACGGATTAGTCTGGATCCTTTGCAACTGAACAGACATTGTAGAGGCTTATGATCCGTGACGATAGTAAAAGTGCGTCCATAGAGATAAGGACGAAATGCTTTGGTTCCGAAAACGATAGCGAGACACTCCTTTTCAGTCACGCTATAATTGCACTCTGCTTTGTTTAAAGTGCTGGAAGCGAAGGCTATAGGACGGTCTTTTCCTATTTTTCCCTGGGATAGGATTGCTGAAATAGCGAAATTAGAAGCGTCGCAAGTTAGTATAAAAGGTTTTGAGAAATCTAGATATGCCAAAACTGGTGAAGTGGTAAGTTTTTCTTTAAGTACTTCGAAGGCTAATTGCTGTTCATTTTTCCAGCAGAAAGGAGTATCCTTTTTAAGGAGTGAGGTAAGAGGTTTGGCTCATTTGGAGAAGTCGGGAATGAACCGTCTATAGTAAGAGACCAGTCCGAGGAAGGATTTTATATCTTTAGCACATTTGGGAACAGGGAATTCGGAGATTGCTTTTAATTTCTCAGGGTTTGGTTTTACGCCATTGTTGTTGATGAGATGTCCCAGATAAGCGACTTCTTTACATAGGAATTCACATTTGTCAGGTTGAAGCTTAAGGTTATAGTTCCTAATCTAGTGAAGACAGAGGCGAGATTTTGTATGTGAGAGTTAAGATCGTGGGAATATACAACTACCTATGTCGTCGAGGTAAACGAAATAGCGGGAGCCCTGCAGGCCAGAGAGGCATGTATTCATGAGTTTTTGGAAGGTAGCTGGAGCGGTTTGAGGCCAAAGGGCATCCTAGTGAATTGGAAATGACCTTGAGATACTGAGAAGGCAATTTCGGGTGCATCTTCGATGATACAGGGATTTGATAGAATCCTGATGCAAGATCTAGAGTAGTGAAGTATTGGCTCTTCCCCAATTGGTCAAGGATTTCAGTTATTTGAGGAATGGGGTATGTTTCTCCGATGGTGACGTCATTGAGTTTACGGTAGTCAATCATGACATGCCATTTACGTTCCCCTGACGCGTCTAATTTTTTGGGGACAACCCAAATAGAAGAGGACCATGGTGAATTCGAAGGAGTTATGATGTTTTGATCTAGCATTTTAATTATTTGTTTTTCTACTTCTTTTTTATGGAATTCGGGGAATCGATATGATTTTGTTTAAATAGGGACGTCTGTGTTAGTTTTAATTTTGTGTTCGATTGCAGTGGTGCACGTGAGTTGGTTGTCTGGGAGGTGGAGTATATCTGAATAGTTAGAACATATGTCTAATAGAGAGCTTTTCTCTTCGCTATTAAGGTGGGAGGTTCTGAATTGTTTGAGGACTTCGCTTGTCCTTTTTGATACATTGGGGAACGATGGTTTGGAAAAAGGTATGGTGTTTTCAAGCTGTATTGGATCTATTTTTAAATTAAGGTTTGAATGGATTATAGCAGGTGTTTCGAAAGTGTTTACTACAGTAATATTGACGCGTTTGTTTTCATTTACGTTAACTAAACAATTTGCAATTAAAAATGAGTTATAGATGTGTTGATCCAGAATCATTCCTTCACAAACTTCTGGGTTACTGACTGTGCATTCGATTACAGTTTCCGTGCGAGGGGAGATTGTGTACACTGGTTCGAAAAAGTTGAGTTTAACTAAATTAGAACCTATTTGTAACATTCCTTGAGAATAATTGATTTGGCACTGGAAGTCCCTAAGAAGGTCTTTACCGATAATACCATCATGATTTAAATTAAGATCTTGAACAACATGAAATTCGTGTGAAAAATATTTATTAGAGTTTATATATATTTTCATTGGGAAGCTGCCTAATGTAGGAGTTGTTTCATCTCCGGGGTCGATTCCTTTAAGTGTTATTATCTCATTACTTAGAACTGGAAGGTTTGATATGGATTTTGATTTTAGTAGGCTTACAGATGAACCGGTATCTACTAGGAAGGGCAATAGCTTTGTTGCAACGGATGTTTGTATCCTAACATGAGGTAAGTATCTTTTCTCTGTATTAATTTTTATTTCATAAACTTTAATTTGTCTTTTTTCTGATTTCAGGTTGTGCGTTGGAAGCGGTGTGACATTTGGATTTAAGTTATGCTGGTTCTGGAAGTTAATGCGTTTGCAATATTTGACCGGAGGTACAGATTCAGTGGGTTGCAAGGATATCTTATGTGAGTTAGGGATACGTGATGCTGCAACGGATGCGTATGATAATTTAGGATTGGCAAGTTTTACAGGGATTCGTGCATGGAGATTGGATTCAGTGGATACAGTGATACTGGACTTGTCAGTTTGGGGCTGGTTACCCTGTCGGTTAAGTCAGTTGGATACAGTGGATACAGTGATGTTTGACTTGTCGGTTTGGGGCTGGTTACCCTGTCGGTTAAGTCGGTTGGATACAGTGGATACAGTGATGTTCGACTTGTCAGTTTGGGGCTGGTTACCCTGTCGGTTAAGTCGGTTGGATACAGTGGATACAGTGATGTTCGACTTGTCAGTTTGGGGCTGGTTACCCTGTCGGTTAAGTTGGTTGGATACAGTGGATACAGTGATGTTTGACTTATCGCTTTGGGGCTGGTTACCCTGTCGGTTAAGTCGATTGGATGCAGTGGAGGTGTCGTTTAGAATTGAAATAGTGTGTATACGAGGCCTTGGACTCGCGGGACACCGCCGAGAGCCCTTTATTCGTTTAAATTACGGTCAACCTCATCGTATCTTTGGTCTACCATGCCCACCTGTTCGACAGAGTGGATTTTACGTGGTGTTTTTTCACCACGCTGATTGAATATGTGAGGTGGACCTTGTGAGGTTGATGCACCGAATTGTTGTTTGCTATTGTTGTATTGGCGTTTACGACAGTTCTCTATGGTGTGACCGACACTCTTACAATACCGACAAAATACATAAGTGCTGGGCCTAAAATTGTCGTGGCGGTAGTTTTGTTGAAAAGGTATGTAACGCCGGGGCGGCGATCGTCTTTCGTTTTATATAGGTTGTGATTGTGGCGGTTGAGGTCTTTTCCCTATGCTAGAGAGGATCTTTTCTTCGGCCACTGCGAAGTTCACGGCTGAATTTAAAGAGTCAGGGTCACGGCACCTGACTATCTGGGATAAACGCGGGTGGAGTCCTATGACGAATGTGGGGAGGGCTAAGTCCTCCATAGCTGCTACGCGACCTGATAGTTCAACTTAGACCTGATAGGCCGTTTTACTTTTAAATGGGATGGAAATATTTATTTCAGTTAGTAATTTAGTTAGGCATGTTTCTATCCTTAAAGCAAATTGATTTACTGATTCTGTGGCGTTCTGCCTGCAATCCAATAGGTCTGACAGGAGGTGAGAGTAATGCTTTCTTTCGCTAAACTGTTGTTTAAAAAATTCCAAAAACTGTTCAAATGATACGAAATCTTTAATGCAACACGTTGTTTCCGCCCTACCTTCTAACTGGCTAAGTATATATTTAAATAATATCCATTTTTGTGATTTGGAAGCTAAACTGTAAGCATTTTGACAATTGGATATAAACGGATTTAATTTTTCTCGTGACCCATCAAAAGGTTTAATGAATTTTAGTAACACACCGATTTATACTAATTTTTCCTCTGCTTCACCGCGTATTGGTAGGTTTCTAGAGGCACAGGGAGTTTCTTCACACTTGCTCATTGTGATATTGAAGTAATTAATTACAAATTAAAATTAGACCGTAGACCGCTTATTGGCTATATAACAATGAACAACACAACACAGAACAATGTTAACTAACGCTTATCGTAACAAAAATACATTCAACAATGAAATCACAGTTAATGCATAGAACAATGAATACAGTTTAAATTTGAAATATTATAACATGAGAATGAAATGGTTAGAAGATAAATTATATTTTAAAATAAATTAAAAGATGTCTTTGCTCTGAGTTCAATAATAATTGTTTAAAAGAAGATCACTTACAGGAGTAGTGATAGAGTGAAAAAATCCCCTTGCTGCCTCAGCTAGTATCGAAATCCTTGGCGTTGACATATCGAATACTGTGCAGTTTCGTGGTCACTTGGAAGGGATTGCCAAATTGGCCTCTAAAAAGCTTGGCGTGCTTAGCAGAGCGAGACAGTATTTCATGCCGGCACATCGCTTGCAATTTTACAAAGCGCAAGTTCGGCTCCACATGGAATACTGTTCTCATCTCTGGGCCGGGGCACCCCAGTGCCAGCTCCTTCCACTTGACCGCATCCAGCGCAGAGCGGTTCGAATCGTCGACAACCGAGTTCTTTCTGATCGGCTCGATACACTGGCACTGCGTAGAGGTGTTGCATCTCTTTGCGTATTTTATCGCGACAAAACTCGCGTTACCATCCATACCATCTGGATGATTGGCGGTCCACCACTGTGCGATTTAGAAGAAGTTTTCTCCCTCGCACGACTTCCTTGTGGAATCAATTACCACCAGCGAATTTTCCGGACCGATGCGACATAGGAACCTTCAAGAAAAGAGCTTACACCTTTCTAAAAGGTCGGCAACGCATCTGCAAATCCCCTAGTGTTGCGGTTGTTCATAGGCGGGGGTAGTCACTTACCATCAGGTGAGCCGCATGCTCGTTTCCGCCCTATTCTATATAAAAAATCTTGCATTTGTGTTCATTGTGTGCCGGAGACAGACCCCTGTGTGTTAGCAAGGGTGATGATGGTGATGAGTAGGATGCTAGTTGATGTAGAAGGCCTGTGCTTGGGACAGGCTGGATGTTGATTTTCTTGATGCACTTTCACTTTTAACTTTTATTATTTTCACTTTGATTTAATTGCACTTGCTAGAGTTCATTTCATAAATTCTTGGATAATATTATTCTTCGGAAACGTATTCGGGTAGGGGATTTTTGTATCCCACCGCTGCCACTAATATTATACGCGACTAAGGATAGAGCTTTCTAAAAAACGATTTTATTTGCACAATTGCAATTGCAAATTTGGTTTGAAAGATGACCTTATCACAAAAATTGATGAGGGCGTGCTTCGATGGTTTGGGCACGTTGAGCGAATGAGTGAAGACCGAATGGTGAAGAAAATATATAGCGCGAAAGTTAATATTAAAAGGTGTCAAGGTAGACCGAGACTAACTTTCGAAGACCATGTGAGCAAACTGCTCGAAGAGGGGAGGGTCAAGAGTACTCAGATACCTAGACGTACATGTATGAAGAAGATAATGAATCTGAAAGAAGCGAAAGAGGTATGTAAGGATCGTGACACTTGGCGATCTGTTCTCTCTGGCTACCCCGTCAGGGATTGTGCGTGACGATAAGTAAGTAAGTAAGTAAGTATTTGCACAACACTATATAATTGATTAGAATTAACAATGATTTATTTAAACTTAGGATATAGAATAACTGGGACTTAGAATAATGATATAAAAAAGATTTAGTAAAATATAGTAACGACTTAGTAACGATGTACGAACGAGACTGAGATTGGAACGAGACTGACTGTATAGATTGATTCTAGACTGATTCTTGATTCTGACTTGATTACCCGGGCGTTTGTCGGGAGGTCGGATATATAGGTTTTATGGTGCTGACGCAGCAGCGTGAAAGAGATGCGTTAACCGATCTCCTAACATTGATGGGGTATAACAGTACGCTGGCATAACCTTTTTGTTCTGCAAGTTTATCGTGAATATTATTAATGTTTGGGTAAATTTTAGCTATAGCTCTTCTAACGTGGAAACAGTTATACCTAACTCTGTAGGGAGAATTATATTATTATTCAGTTCCGGCAAATCACCATTTCCTATTTTAAGCAGCAGTTCTGAGAACTATCCGGCAGTAACATCTACCCTAAGATGGACTCTCATATTTTTGGTAAGGCTCAGATTTGTCACTGAAGGCCACAAATGAGACCGCCTCACGCATACTTTAACTTCGTCTGCTCGCGTTTCACTAGGCACTACTGGTAAAATATGCCAGAAATCGCATGCTTATAATACAGTAACTCATCCCATTTGACAATTATTATTCCTAATACCTTGTAAAGATCTATTTGGGGCTTTCAAACCCTCTTTATGAGCCATAGTACTCTCATCCCAAACAATTAGTTTCGTTCTGCGGAGTACTTCAGCCATATTAATTTGTTATATTGAAGAGTATGGTTTCGTTTTGTATCAAATCGAGAGGAAGTTTAAACGCGGAGTGTCCAGTTCTACCTCCTTCCAGCAGAGTGGCAGCGATTCCGGACGATGCGACCGCTAAGGCGATATCACCATTGCTTCTCCCTTTGGCCAAAAATAAATTTAATAGAACAGTCTTGCCTGCTCCACCAGGAGCATCAAAAAGAAAGATATCAACTACACCTCCGTCGATTTTGGAAAGTACTTTATAATAGATGTTCATTGGTTAGAGAGTCTTCACTACTTCACACGAGTTGTAATAAAAAAAGACATCGTAACTTGTTTCCTTTAAGTAGTCCCGGTTATTGTGTAAGCCTTCAGACCTTTGAGGCTGAGGCAACCCGTACTGCTGCAGGCTTTTTCCTACTAATGGTAATACAGTTTCTCCTATTATGACTAGACAATGATTGTATATTTCATTTGCTAGATGTTCATTTATAATGGCAGAAAGTCTTTCCACTTACCGTTTGTAATCTTCTCATAAGCTATCCCGGTATTGACCCATAGACTTAATACCTCTTTAATCTGACAGAAAGCGAGCATTATAGAAAATTTCACATACGAGTATTTTAAGTGGCGCGTCGCCTACGGCTGCTTCTTCTATGACAGAATCTCAAAGTTTGTCGCTTTCTTGCAAGCTAAGTTTCATGCGAGCTAATTGAAAATTTGGTTGGAGGACACCGTTGATAGTCTTCAAGTCATTAAAAGATGATAGACCCCTAACCTCGTGCAGAAGTAAGTTAGTAACACTCCGCGTTATTTGAGTGAACCGTGTACACTTTCACTAGAGCATGTTCTTTCATTATTCCTGGCCAGCCATCTAGGAGTTTTCCTCTTTTCCTTCCCAAAAAATTATTTTTTGCCATACAAAGTATGAAGACACTTCCGCATATAAAAGAGTTTCAGTAAAATCATCTGTTTGACATAAATCACAAATTCCGTATGTGAGGAAGATCCCATTTCTGACATTCGGTAGAGAATTATTATTATTGCATTACAGGTCGGCGGATTGGGACGGAATGCGGTCTTTCTTTGCATCCTACCCATGGGAGCGGGTTTGCTTCTCGCCGGATGATCCCAGCGCTGTTGCTGACTATGTCACTGATGTGGTACTACAGGAAATGGAACTATTTATTCCATTATCTGTGGTGCGCATCGGAGGCAGATCTCAGCCTTGGTTTGGTCGCTCCTGTAAGACTGCATTACGTCGTAAGCAGGAGTATTATGAAGCCTGGGCTGCGGCTTCGGCAACTACGGCAACAAGAAGTACAACTTTGCCTCCAGGTCCTTCAAAAGAGTTATTGCAAAGGTGCAAGTCAGAGCACATTGGAAGAATTGGCGAGAATTCACCTTCCTTCGGGAACCCGTGCATTCTGATCTCTCGCCAAGGCTGTCAAAGGGAATTTCTATAAGCCATCACTACCATCGCCGCGCAGGGAAGACAACTCACTGACCAAGCCGCAAAAGAGAAAGCCGACCTTTTAGGCTCCCTTTTTGCGTTCAACTTGACTCTTGATGACGGGGGGAACACAGCGCCGAAAATGCCGCGGTGTGAGTGCTCTATTCTGGATGTGCGGTTCTCACAGAGCTCGTTTCGCAAAGCACTCTTGACCCTGGACATCCACAATTCGAGTGGGCCTGACGCAATCCTCCCAACTGTGCTGAGGACGTGTACTCCGGAGTCGGCAACGGATCTAACGCGCCTTTTCCGGTATTCCTACTTCCGAAATCACGGAAGACAGCTTTTGACCATACGATCCCTAAAAAGGCGACCGCTTGGACCAGTCCAACTAGAAGCCTATCGCCATCACCTCCTTGTTTTTCAAAATAATGGAATCCATTATTAACTGTCAGCTCATGCGTTACCTTGAGGATCACCAGCTGATTAGTGACCGCCGGCCAACGGCTCTAAGGAGGCGTTGGCCGTTAGTCTGGACATTGCGAAGGCCTTCGATCGGGTTTGGCACGAAGCGCTTCTTTCGAAGCTCCGTTCCTATGGGCTTCCTGAGAAATTGTGCAATTGGAACACCAGCTTTCGTGCACATCGCAGCATCAAGGTTGTTGTAGATGGTGCATGCTCCGACTACAAGCTTATCAATGCTGGTGTTTCACAAGGCTGTGTGCTATCACCAACGCTGTTTCTTCTGCATATGAATGATATGTTGCTACCTGGTAACAGTCAATGCTATGCAGATGACAGCACTGGTGATTCTCTATACACCGGCCGTGCCAATATTTCTCGGGAAAACCTCGCCGAGTACCGGAACAAACTTGTGTCTGAAGTCGAGTCTTCGCAAAACAAAATCTCGGATTGGGGGCGACTAAACCTAGTCCAGTTTAATCCTCAGAAGACACAAGTTTGCGCGTTTACCGCTAAAAGGAACCCCTTTGTTGTATCTCCTCAGTTTCAAAGCACTCTCCTTCTTGCCTCAGCCAGTATCGGAATCCTCGGAGTCGACATATCGAGTGACGTGCAGTTTCGTGGTCACTTGGAAGAGAAGGCCAAACTGGCCTCTAAAAAGCTAGGCTTGCTCAGCAGAGCGGGACAGTATTTCATGCCGGCACACTGCCTGCAACACACCTCACATGAAATGCTGTTCCTATCTCTGAGCAGGGGCTCTCCAGTGCCAGCTCCTTACACTTGACCACATCCAGCGCAGAGCGGCTCGAATCGTCGACGACCGAGTCCTTTCCGATCGGCTCGATTCATTGGCACTGCGAAGAGATGTTGCATCTCTTTGCATTTTCTTTTGCATTTACCACGGGGAGTGCTCTGAGGAATTGTTCGGATTAATTCCAGCCGCCAAATTTCACGAACGCACATCGCGGCAAAACTTCCGATACCATCCACACCATCTGTTTTATTTAACACCGGTGCTGCCAACTTTTAAAAGCCAGTGATGGACTCCCCTCTGATGTTATGTGGATATAAAAGCATATTCAATTTTGCCTTGAAGACACATTATTTCATATGAAAATCAGATACTGGTAAATTATTCCACCCCATTGCTGTATTTGTTATTTCGAACGACAAAATAAGCCGTTTGTTTTGAAAACTATAGCTAGATTTTGATCACCAAGAACCCTATTAGCACGCCTTTCTTTTTCCTCATAAAAGATTTTAATACAAAAAAACTATTTGTATGTTACAAATAAATCTTTGTATAAAAATGTAACATGAATTTCTACTTACTGAGTAAATATATTTACACAAAATGAATAGATTCAAACAACATTAATAAAAAAAAATAAAAAAATAAAAAAGCCTTTTATTTCTTGCAAAGGTAAAAAATGAATAAACTAAGCTTAAGATTAAGATAAATATTTAATCTGCAAGAACCCTTCCGCAGGTAAAGGCCACCTCCAAAGAGTCCCAATTCTCTCTATCTTGGGCTTTTTGCATTTTTTTTGCATCCAGCTTGGGCCGGCCGTTTTGCATATATCATCCGCCCATCTCGTAAACGGTCTCCCTCTGTAGCGTTTTCCGCTTGGACCTCTCCACCGTGTCACCCTTATGGTCCACCGCTCATCTGACAGTCTCGCTACATGCCCCGCCCACTTCCATTTTAGTTTTTTGGCATAGTTTAGAGCATCAGTAGCTTTAGATATGCTTGTAATTTTAGTGTTTCTTATTTTTTGGATTTTTGGAAAATCTAGGCTCAATCAAAAAAAATCAAAAAAAAAAAAATCTAGGCTCCTTTGACACGTGGTAATTTTTTTCTTTATTTTTTCTGTGTATTTCCAAGTCTGACAAGCATAAGTTAGGCACGGTAAAAGACAGCTCGACATGGCTTTAGTTTTAATTTTTACTGACATATTACTCTTGAAAATTTCCTTTAGGCTCCAGTACTTATTCCAAGTAAGTTGAATACGCCTCTCGATTTCTGAATAATTACTCTCCTTATCGAAGCCAATTTGTTTTCCTAAGTACATATATTTGTTCGTATATTTCAATATTTCTTTACCGACTGCTATTGTCTTTTCCACGCTGTTTGTCATTACCATAGTTTTTGCGATATTCATCTTTAATCCTACCTGCTTACTAGCCACATTAAGTGATTTGAATCATGACTTGTAATTGCGAGCTTGATTCCGATAAAAGCACCAAGTCGTCAGCAAATCGAAGGTGGCTCAAGTATTTTCCGTCTATGTTTAGGCCGCTAGTTTTCCAATCTAGCTTTCTTATTATCGACTCTAGGATGGCAATGAACAGCTTCGGGGATGTCGGATCGCCTTGTCTCACTCCTCTTTCAATGGGAAACCTTGGGCCGACTCTTTCCATATTTACTCTGCCCGTGTTGTTATTATAAATACTTTTTATTACCTGTATATACTCCTTCTCTACCCCTTGCTTTATTAGTGCTTTCCAGATACATGAATGTGATACGGTATCAAAGGCTTTTTTGTAGTCAATATAGGTGACGTATAGAGCTCTTTGTTTTTCTTGATATTTCTCAATCAGTAATTCCAGAGTGTGGATATGGTCTATAGTCGAGAAACTCTTCCTAAATCCCGCTTGTTCTATGGATTGTTCCGTTTCCAGTGGAATACTTATTCTTTGGTTTAAGAGAGAGGAGAATAATTTATATATACAAGGCAATAAGCTTATTGGCCTGTAATTTGCAACATCACATGGGTCGCCCTTTATATAAATTAGTATTATATCTGACTGTGACCATTGTGTCGGTGTTTTGGAATTTTTCAAAATGCAGTTAAATAAATGAGTTAACGGTAGAGCCAGTAACGAATGAACCAATTTTATAGCTTCGTTGGTGATATTGTCTGAACCAGGGCTTTTATTGGTTTTTAATCTATTTATTGCTTGTATAACTTCTGTTTTGACAAAAGGTGTACATCTCGTAGAGTTAACGTCTGTCCTATACGATTTATTTCGGTCAATATTTTTATAGTTATGAGCGCTATAAAGTTTTTTGTAAAAATCTGTTGCAATTCCTATAACTTCTTTACGACTATTCAGGGTTTTTCCTTCGCTATTTAATCCATCTATCCATGTCTTGTTTGTTCTTAAATCCTTGATAGCTTTTTTCGAACTGCCTGACTGTACTAGATGTTTTTCAACAGTGTCCGATCTGTATCTTGCATAGTCGCAATTTATACGCTTGCTTATTAGCTTGTATAACGCTGATAATTCATTTTTCATTGACCTAGTTTTGTTTTTGGTATTTTGCAGTATCTGTCTCCTCTTCATAAGTGCTAGAGTGCTCTCTGATAAGATTTTATGTCTTTTTTTTTTGTATTTTTATCAGGTATTCGAGCTTCTTGGAGGCTTTGGGTGATAGTTTTTAGTATTTTATAAGTTTAATAAGTTTGGACTGAAATATTTTCTTGAGGTTCTAGTAGGTTTGGTAGGTGGGCTGTAATGCACTCTCTATATCTGCGTATTTCTTCCTCGTTGTTCAATGTACAGTTTTGTTTATTTTTAAATCCAGTTCGGTTCCTTTTTATTTTTGAAATTGTTAGTGTTGCTCTAACTGGTCTATGATCTGAAGAAAAATTAAGATTTAATACATCAATGTTTTGTACCATACCCGGTCTGTTTGACAAAATATAATCAATTTCGTTTTTATATTCTCCATTAGGTGACCGCCATGTCCATCTACGGTTTGGTTTTCTTTTGAAATACGTATTTAAAATTGCTATTTTATTTTCGAGCGCGAAGTCGATAAGTCTTTGTCCTCTGTCATTTCTTTCGCCATATCCGTTTAATTTCATTATCAAGTATTCATCTGCTCTAGTTTGGCCTATTTTGGCATTAAAGTCGCCCATAATTATATACGTATTATGTGCAAGGTCCATGGCTTTATACAAATTTGCATAAAAACTTTCTATCTCTTCCTCTCTGGCTGCTTCTGTGGGTGCATACACTTGTATAAACGACATTTTGTTGCCCTGTATATTTAAGCTTAGTAGTGCGATTCTATCAGAGATGCCAATAAAGCTTTCTTTGTTTTTCTTTTGATATAAGCTTATTAAAAAACCGACTCCATAGTGTCCTTGTGTGAGTCCTGTATGACAGAGTATACAATTTTCATATTCTTCTCAAACTTCATCAAACAACATTACAATAATTTATTTCTTCCTCAGGAAAAGGCGTGGAAAGGGAATATACAAAGCTGAAATATGTTTATAATGTTAATCTACGTAGTCGAATTAGGTACACCCTTATTTGTTTACTAACCCTTATTCCTTTTCTGGCCAAGAGTTAATCGGGATTGGTTTTCACTCCTAATATATTCCTGCCTACGATTAGTAGTACACACTGTAGCGTGCCAGTTTAATTTAGTCGGAGACGGCAAAATTTCATTAATCATCTTGAAGAACTAAACAATTGCACCATTTTTGAAGTTTGTGATAGGTGTCCACGGGCTTTAATTTACATGTCTACATTTTTCCAGTAATTATTATAATACATTTATTTTCTTATTCAATCAACTTCGAGTCATCACTGACCTTTGGTAGCTCAGAAGCTAAGCCCTCGCCGTAATAACGCAAGCAACCCGGATTCTAATGAAATTCGGCCAGAAGTAATTAAATTGTTAATTACAATTTTAAGTACTGATTCATCACGTGCGACGGTGAAGGAAAACATCGTAAGAAAATTCATGCATGAGAAACAATTATTTACATAATATAATATACAATATTTTATAAAAAAAAAAAACTAAAACTAGAAACTTAAATATCATATAGTCCTACTCCCCGCGGTATCGTGCCAAGAACACTGGCTGCGTTTCCCCGCTGAATGGCTATACTTAGCCTTTGAGCAAGGAAAGAACCAGCCCTCTTATCACCAGCAGCAACGACCAGCCGCGGATGGAGTTCCTTTAGGAACTTCACCGCACGTGGACCCCACGGACCGATAGTCTCTACAGCAAATGGCACAAATATGTAGTCATCTCTCAGAGACTCATATTTGCGCCACTTACTCAGTTCAGCTGCCTCTGATGCCGCCCCGGCTCTAAACGAGGTACCCCTGAGATGAGAGACCGCCAGAGTGTCTACGCAAGTAGCATCCCACACTAGGGCTTTACCTCTCTCCCAAGGGACCAATGTCATACCGTCGGGTCTCCTGCCATCGTCTCTAAATATTCCACAAGGCTCTAAAACCGAGGGAACATTTATAGAGACAAGAGCCCTTCGGATGACATCGTTCAAAGAACTGTGTCGTGAAAATCTACCAGCGCTTTTTTTACATGAAAGTCCGTGGAGCCCAAACTTGTCGACGCTGCTACCACAGGGACACTGATGGGGTTGACAAATCGCCGCTCCTAGTCGGATTCCTACGGCAATGCGTAAGCTTTCCGCATCAAGTAATGTGCCGAGATTACTTGATGGTAAAGCGTGTAACCAGTGACTAGATTCCTTAGTCGAAACAGCTAGAAGGCGTGCCTTATCTAGGTCACTCTGGAGATTATGAAACAAATCCTTCTGCACGCCCTGTACTAATGGAATATCCCACTGTTTTTGTTGGTTAACTTCCAGTGGAACATTTTCACCAGGACAGAGCGTTTGCCATGTCTGCCCTGCCTCCGTAGCAAAGCATAGGTCTGCTTTATTATTTAAAATTTTATTACATAAGTCACTGACACTATTTACGGAAGCAAGGAAAGCAGGCAATGCAATGCTAGAAAGATTTCTCACACCAATGCCACCAAATTTTATAGGTAAAGTAGCTTGAGTCCAGGCTGTAGTATTTAAAGTTAAATTTAGAATTTTTTCAATAGCTATTTTAAGATTATTATCAATAGAAACAATAAAAAAACTCGAAGACATGTGAAGTCTGCTAACTCATTGGGTCACGGCAGATATGTTTTTGCCCTTAATTAATTCCAGAATAGAGAGAAGGCCTGTGCCCAACGTAGAGGCTGTAATTTTTATTTCATAATTCAACATATAACGTTAGCATGGATTTCAAATTGTAATAAATTCATCCTCATAATCACAACCTATCTAAAGTCCACTGAACAAAAGCCTTTTCCAACTGTTTGACACAGATTGCTATCAAACGAACTTTATATATTTTCTGGAAAGCATGCCTTGTCTTTTTTTATTTAACAAGAAATAAAATACATCACGGTTAAAAGTGAAAAACAAAGTAAAAGTTAAAGCAAATTATGATACAATAATTTACTATTTAATTATAATTACTTTTTGCTATTTTAATTGTTCAATTTATTTTAAAAGAGCTCTGTAAATGGTCGTATAAGAATCAACTACCCGATATCATTTCGAAGCTTTCGTAAGTGGCGACAAAGGGAAATGAAACAGGAGATGGGAAACGCAGCTTTCTGAAACAACTTAAAATAATAAAAGCTATGGTTGCCATTCCGCCTGCCAAGCGCGTGGTAAATATAGGGGATATTGAGGCATTCTATGGGAGAGACCAACGTTCAGTTGTGGTCCTTTAAAAGATTGTATTGAATGAAATAATAAATTTAAAAATAATTAATAATGCAAAAATTCCTAATACACGCGATAAGTACTAGGCATAAAGATAACGTAATTTTAGAGGAATAAGGTCTTAACGAAAAATATAATGCCATCGAAAACATAACTTGTTAAAAAAACAAGTCTCACAACTCAGTTCTTCTACGTAAAAAGTTGTGAGATCCATTTAAATACCAAGTCGGTTAATTTATTCATTCCCCACTTAAGGGTCCTTCTGTCTCAAGTTATTACGTAATTAGCTAACCTAACAACATCTTATAGTGATTACATCAATATTAAAAATCTTTAAATTTTTAAAAAATAGATTGACTTGGCTATCGCATGAAAACACAATGTATCTCAAAATTAATACATATTATATTAAATTAGATTTTTTACTTAATACAACTTTTCACGGTAGAAGAACTGAGTTGCGAGACTTGGTTATTTTACAAGTTATGTTTTTGAAGGCGTCTTATTTCTTTTTGTAGATAGTCCTACTCATGGTACCAGAAAGGAAAAATCCTTTCTGGTACCATCTAATTCTTGAATACCAAATATGAATTTTCGGGCAATTTAGTCTACTTAATACTTTGTGGGATTTTGGTACAACTTCATATGTCCATTGTCCATTGTCCGTGTCCATTCTTGCTTTTTCATTCCCGTGTCTATTTTACAAGCTACCTTTGAACAAAATCATATCTAGGTACCTGTCTACATCTATTATTCCATTATACTCTACATTATATACAGGCACACTGATTCATTCACTGCAAATGTAACTTTGTAATCCTATACATCTATATAGGATTAAAAAGGTTATTTATGCAGTTAGTGTATCTAGAAAACTGGACCGCAATTACAAAATATTTTAGTTTTTCCTTGATTTATACACTAAACACTAATTGTATTCTAACAGTGCTATAACAGCGGTAGAGCCAGGTGGCAGCTTTTGATTTCGCATGGATGGACCGGCTCGAACCGTGGTGGTACCACGACCTCACAGAATACCAGCGTGAAGTAGAGGTTTACCTCTGCGTTTCGCTTGGTGAGTGCAGGTGGCCGGAGGCCCCTTTTACTGGAAATGAGGCATTCCATCCTAGTCCTCACGGGTGAAAACGCATCTGCATTTTGATCTGTAACAGAGGATAGATGTAGATGTCTATGGGCCGCAGCAACCACTTACCATCAGGTGGACTGTGTGCTCGTTTTTCACCCTTATCCTATAAAAAAAATTTGAAGCTTCTACGTCTGCTAGAAATGCCTTAGAATTTTGATGATCGGTCAGTCAGTGAGTGACACAATTAAGAAACTTTGACTAGTTGTTATTCTTAAACTACTGGTTCCAATTAAATGAAATTTAAAATATACGTGTTTATACAATTTATACTTGGTAACTGAACATTGAGCTGTCTAGTTTTATCCACAAAAAAGTTATAGTTATAGAGTCGGAAATGGCCAGAACTGTTTCGAGAAAAGGATGGTAAGGCCGTGCCGCTTTTTTGCACGACTTGGTGGGGGCACTGCCGTGCCCCTAAATTGAATAAAATAAATAGTAAAAGTAAAGACTGCAAGCCTATATACGTTCCACTGCTGTAAACGGAATATCACATTTCTGATATTGATTTAGAGCAAGGAAATGCCCGCAGTGCTCTTCTAATGCATTTTTACGGACTTCACATTTCTACGAAATATATTTTTGTAATTTCTCAGACGTGCAAGTTGTCTCACATTGTTACCTTTATCACCGAACACGTGGTAAAATCAGCACTGAAATATACGACAGATTTCGATAAAAAATCTACATCTGGATTAATGACCTCTTCACATTATGAAAAAGTCAAGAAAGTTCTATGAAGGATTACTTGTATTAAAATCTCATTTTGTTTCAAGTTAAAGTTGTATCTAATTTATGTGTAAAAGGATAATGGTTTTATTTAGAGTTCTAATAGAAAATTCTGTTTAAAACGGAACATAAAAATTAAGATTACATGTAGTATTCTTACATAACTTTAATATCTTTACGTCTACATATTATTAATGTTGATATGTTAAGTGTAACATAAAGATGTTGTTATATGTAATAAGGGTAACAAACAAGCACGCAGTACACCTGGTTATTGCAGTCAATTGACTTTGACTTCAATACTTTAAATGTATATTTTTTTGTTTCAATCTTTGTTATTTGATCACACTCAAATTGCTGAAGAAATTCTAATATAAATTGACAAAAAGCGATACTTTATCACGATAATGTCATTTAAGTATTCTATGTCCTTTTTCACGAAAAAGGACATAGAATACTTAAATGATAATTCTTACTTAAGTTTAATTTACGCCAAGCGAAGTGGGCGAGTGAAAGTAAGAATAAAATAAAGCTCATTTAACTTTAGAAAAGGAAAATATTGTGTCTGTGATTTTTTATATTTTTATTTATTTCTTACATTAAATCACAGTCTATTTTATATTAAATAATGGACGCAGAGGTTTCCAAGAATCTACAAGCTTGTAAGATTTGTGGACATTCACCACCACGTCCGGATTTAGGATCATTTATATATAATGATGTATAAACGATCCTAAATTTAATGAAATAAAACAAATTTTACGGATTTTATTGAGTTTAATTTTAACTATTTACTTCACCACATCTCGGGTGCTTTACAGCACCCATGTTTACGGGAGAACTGAGGTATTTGACGTCCCGATATCATAGTTAGCCCGGCTACCTTCAGTTTTTAAATATTAATTTTTTGTCCGATCTACGCAAAAAGAGCTTACAGTGGTATGTTTATGTTTGGATTTCATTTTATTAATTATAGGATTCCAAGCAGATGGTAGCACTCAACCATCTTCTTTATTGAAATTAGGATTTTTTTCAATATCAATAGCCTTTCGAATCATCCTTAATAAGAATTGATGTTCTTTTGGAGAATGTGTGGTCTATCAAATCTAATGTAAAGG